>BSBK01000517.1:132500-160888 GCA_027943335.1 Chamaecyparis obtusa | reverse complement strand
GGTTAAAATACATACATTATGCAAACAAAAAGTGAATACCTTTTTCTAAAGTAAAATTTAATTCTAAAGTAACAAATAGTTAATATGAAGCGCAATTTGACATTTTTATATTATTTAGACATACCAAATTTGAAGTACATTAACATCAAACTAATTTAACATTGTAATGTAAATTCAAAGTATAAGTATGCAAAAGTTCAAATACACATCTAAAGGAAGTTTTGAGATGCATATAATTTTAAAAAATAATCCATATAAAAATAGTTCAAGATTTTTTTTAATATAAAGAGTGTTAGTGGATTGTCTTGTGATTTTTTAATATTATATATTATTATTCATATTAAATGTGAATTATATTTAGTGAATATTGTGATTCTAATTTGAATCAAAACTAACATTTGGCTTCTCTACTGAAAGGTTGATGTTTATGTTGGATTCCAAATAGAAGTTTGTGTGTATTGGTAAATTGCTGAACATTTTCCTTAGCAACCAATTCTACAGGTCACCCAACACTTGGGCTATGAAAGGTCGTCAATATTGGCAGATGGAGACAGTGGAGGTCTAGATCAAAGAATTGTCTCATGAAAGGTTCTCCACCGAGAAATCTTTCACCCCTTTGAGGATATAGTCTAGACATTTTAATCACTAGTCAAGATATAGTCCAGACATAGTTTGGTATTCTCAATTCTTTCAGATAGTCCAAAATTGTCTGCTTGTTTGATATTCTGCCCATACTTTGATATTCTGCAGTTGAAAACTATCTAAACATTTTAATGACTCTTGTCTCTGTTCTATCGACTGTGAAAATCTCTATTTCTTATGCCTTGTAGAATTTCAGTCACAAGTAGAAAATTGTAGTTTCTCTTTAAACTTCTCTTACCAGTTGCAAAATGAATATGCTCTATAAACTTTGAATTACAAAATAGAATTTTGATTGTCTGCAATTTTAGTTACTAAGTTGGGGAGAGTCCCTCATGCGTTGTTTGTGTTTGGATCATAGATTAAAATATCGTCAATATATCGGCGATAAGTTTCAGCTCGCGACAAATTATGTATAGTTATCACGAACCTATAAGTTGAAACTTATCGCCAATAAGTTTCAACTTATCGCCGATATATCGGCGACTTATCGGTGATAAGTAATTGGATATTACAAAGAAAGCATGCAAAAGCATTATATGACTTTGAAAAGAAAAGAAGAGAAAATTTAAAATAGAATTGCAGGTTTGAGCCAGTAGGAAAATAATCACATAGCACAAGACATCCTAGAAAAACAACCTTGTTTTTCACTTCTCATGTAATGCTTGAGACATGATAATTCATTTTGATATTTTAATTTCTTATTTTTGTAATTGTGTTTCATTTCAGATGTATCATGTCCCCATTGTCTACACGCCCATGTTTCAATTTCTGAAAATGATGTATACTCATCTCTTCTTGGCAATGACAATAAAAAAGTCATTTGGATATTACACTTAGAGAAATTGATTGTGTTGTGTCTCAAAGCCAAGCCATCAAAAAGTCCCTATATCATTTTCCTAAAGAATAAAGCAGAGACTAGCTAGCAAACTGAAAGTTTGGCACAACATCAAAAGATGAACCCGTCCTGAATACATTTACAAGGCCACAATGCAAGCCACATTTATCTGGATCAAGACACCACTATCTTCTCTTGTTTTGCGGCTTTCATTTACTATTCATTTTTTGTAACTAAGGCACCTGCTACACCATTTATGTTTTCTGCATCAACAACAACAACCATTGCTCAAACAACTTTGTTTTTCACTTCTCATGTAATACTTGAGGCATGATAGTTCATTTTGATATTTTAATTTCTTATTTTTGTAATTGTGTTTCAATTTCAGATGTATCATGTCCCCATAGTCTACACGCCCATGTTTCAATTTCTGAGAATGATGCATACTCATCTCTTCTTGGCAATGACAATAAAAAAGTCATTCGGATATAACAATTTGTTGTTTTTAGTTTTCTTCAGAGTTCAGACTATCAGACTATGGCTACCAGCCATCAGCATTCCACATGAGGATACAATTTTGATACATATTTGCATTTATATATATCTAGA
Source organism: Chamaecyparis obtusa (assembly GCA_027943335.1). Classification (NCBI taxonomy): domain Eukaryota; kingdom Viridiplantae; phylum Streptophyta; class Pinopsida; order Cupressales; family Cupressaceae; genus Chamaecyparis; species Chamaecyparis obtusa. The sequence goes on along the minus strand of BSBK01000517.1, from coordinate 158,802 downwards.
TCAGCTTGTTTGGTTTGTTTACTCATTTACTAACTCATTAGATGAATCTCCTTATTGAATTTTGCAAAAAAAAAGCATTTCTAATTAAATTTAAGCCATTTTTTAAGTTCCCAAGAAGTTCACCGATAAATTCTCGACTTATCTCTGATATCTCCCCATTTTTTTTTTTTGCCCTCGGCGATAAGTTGCCAATAACTATATTTTGAACCATGGTTTGGATTATCATATCAATGAAGTTTCCAAATAAAAGAATTCCCCTGATTCATTTCTGCAAATTAAGGCCAAAAAGTTTTTTTATTTTCTGGCACAATGATGAAGGCCATAGCGTCCCAGTTAAAATTTCTGATGGCTGTGATATTGTCCACAATTAATCATTAATTAACAAGCTAAGCGAGTTGTAAAATTGACAAGCTAACCTACTTTTCTAGGTAGAGACTGATTGCCGCACATTTCTTAATAGGTTAGAAATGCTAATTTGCATTGTTACATTCTGATTCGATTTTCTCTCTATTGTTGGTTACTCTCATTTTTCTACTATTTTTCTCTCTAGTGTTGGTTATGACCATTTTCCCTTCAATATGACAAATAGTTATAGAATGGGTGGTTTTGGAATTGGAATTCTAAACAATTAGTTCCAAAATGGACTATATCATTGTTTATGAATAAGTTTGTAGTGAAGCTGAAGACGGAAAAGAGGACCCATGCTTTCTCACAAATCTTGAAATGAGAAAATACCAAATAGAAATTAAACACAGCAGAATCAGAAGTGAAATTAAACATTATTTCTTAACACAAACAGGCATTCATTTTCCTAGGCAAATTAATACACTGTAAAGAGGAAGATGTTAGATTTAGTTTCAAGAGTGCAAACCAATTTGCTGGTATATGCCTATTTTTATGTGGACATAAAATATCCATTAATGCAGCTACTGTGCAACAGGTTTAAATCATGTTGATAAACTTGAACCTTAAAAGAAAAGTGAAATTTGATTTATTACAGGCTGCTATGTGGCATTGCTATTCAATGGCTATATAATTTACATTCAAATAGTAACATCTCAATCTCAATCTTATGTACCATGTAATTCGTACCTTTTATTCTACTGTAAATCAATAATTGCTGCAATTGATAGACTTATTAGAATTACTTACTTGTTGTTTCTAGTGTGTGCATATAATCACCAGATATTCCGAGTCAGAGTCCCTGAAACATCCACAAAAGGGTTGACATCAGAAACAAATTGAAGTTATGCATTTCTGCCTCTAATATAGAATTAACATAAACACCCACATTCTTGAACAATGCCTCAAATATTTTTATAAAACCATTACTTGAATAGAAAATAAAATTACTAGTCACAATGAAAATTGTCAAATTTTAAACATGTCATTTTACCAAGTCGCAGTCAAATTGTCACTATACCAAATTTAAGAAATTAAAATCCTACACCTAATAGGCTAAGTTAATAATAACACACACTGCAGATTTATCTACATCAACTTTGAACGATTTCCCCTCACATCGAAAACTTTTGTGAAATTTGGGGCCTTTCTTCTTGCCCGACTTCCTAATATTTTCCCCTGCAAATTAAGGTACAAACAGAGATCAGTACTCCAGAAATCAAAATGATATATCAAACTAATTTAAGATGAAGAAAACTTCAAACAAATAGAGATCAGCAGTTATGGCTTCTTAGGTTTCAATCTTTAGATATTTTTGGCCCCTGCTTGAAAGGAAATAATTTTCTCTTCTCAAGAAAATTCACACGATCCTTCAATGACTAAGTATTTATATCTTATGCGCAACATTTCTGAGAAAAATTCAAGAAAAAATCTTGTACTTTTCGCAGAAGAAACTAAACTTGCTAAAATCATCTTACCCGTTTGATCTGTGGACGAGCGCGAGCATCTGCGAGTACGGGAGTCTTCTTTATGAGCGTTGAATTGTTAGCGCAGTTACCATCGTTAATGCAATCCAACACCATATTAGCTGTGTCGATGCTTGTTCGTATAATAAAGGCTACGTGAGTGGGGGACTTCAACATAAACCTGGATAAATTGGCGCATTCAAGATAGACCATAATCCTGGCTTGTATGTCAATTATCTTCCAGAAATTCTTGGGCCAATCTGTGCACAACATGCTCGTATCTTCCACGTTCTTTAGGCATGCAAAAAGCCCACCACATTCAATATTCTTGATTTTATGCTTAACGGGGAATACTCCATATGATGTAGTTGGACAACAACCTGCAATTTCAAAGTCGTAGAAGAAGAAGTCGTTGGAACACTGCATTCCAGATACCCCAAACATTCACGTCATTTAGTCTGTGACGACAGTGGCATGATTTGGTACACAGAATATGGTTAAATGGATAATACTCCATTTAACGCGCTGTGCCGCCAAGATTGAGATGTCTTCCTCTCCATTTTCAGTAAATGTTAGAGACAGATTTTCACAGAACTCTGACGAGGCTGTCGCCCTCTCAAATATTGTAAATGTTGAGCTTCTAAAAGTATTGGCAGAGCCTGTTTCAAACACTTTTTTGCTGTAAACCATCGTACCTACAAGGCCTAAAGAAATCATAAAAGCCCTCTCACTAATATTTACAACATTCCCCTGTTTAGAATCCTTCAATATGTAATCAATAGCTGTAAATACCTCCTCTCTTCTCAAATGCTGCAGAGCATCCAGCCTTTTGGGGCTAAAGATCTTTCTAAGAACGCCATACTAAAACTAGTTCCCTGGTAGGCAAATGCCCTTACAGCTGTATTGATTGTCCTTCTTGAGAAGCTCTGGTCATTGTTCCTTAGTAATTCTCTTGCCATGGATGAAGATGACACAACCAGAGTTGTCTGTCTGCCCAATTTGACAGTCATCAGAGGCCCATATTTCTAAATGCAAGCAGGGAAAGAGATTGGTGGGGTTTGTCCCCAAGCTGAAGTAGATTTCCAATAATGGGCCATCCAGGAGGACCTGGTGGTACAAATTCCCCCTTACTCTTCTTCTTCTTCAAGAAACTGATAAGTACCAGCAGGAGAATTCCTGGAGCTACCGAATAAATTGATTGAATCCATGACAAAATAGTAGTAAGAAATCGAATGGTGTGTGAGCAAGAAATCTTTCTATCCCTAGCCTCTGAAGATTACTTAGTTGCTTTTGGTACAGATTCCATACGATCCAGCTCAGGACAAAGTATAATATAAAGTTGGAATGCGGGGTAACGGGCTATGTTTTTTTAAACTTTGTTTTTTTTTTAATTCTTTGTTTTTTTTACTTTGTGTTTTTTTCAATTTTCTGTTTTTTTTCTACTTAATTTTTTAAAATTCTATGTTTTTTCTATTTTGTTTTTTAAATTTTTTTTGTTTTTTTACTTTGTTTAATTTAAATTTTCTATTTTTTCTACTTTGTTTTTTTTAATTTTTAATTTTTTCTACTTTGTTTTTTATAATTCTATATTTTCTTCGACTTTGTTTTTTTAAATTATCTTTATTATTGTTGTTCATATAATGGAATAATTTTAAATGTAGTGGATGAGAAATGACATCAAAGATATTTTGATGGCTTTGCTTTTTTCTTTTTTCTTGAAAAAAATTAAATTTAATTGAAGAAAAAGAAACAACAATATTGCCACTTCTCAATTATAAATATGCATAGATATTTACATTTTTTTGTCGCCCTCCATCCATTCCTTTGCAAGTTTGATTTCGAATTGTCAAAGTTTAATTTATCATTTGGAAGTTCTTAATCAAGTTGATGATAGGGAAATTCTTAATACATTGTTTATTCTCTTATCTTAATATTCTTCTAGGAATTATGAATGAGTGTGCATGTCAATACTATAGTAAGTTTTATTCTTTTAGAATATTTTAGTATCTAATGTTGTTAGATGTTAAAGATGGTTGTCACATTAAAGATGGTCTCTATTTAAGAAAAGGAAAAGCATGACCACTCACCCATACTTTAGGGCCTTAATCTTTATTTAACCTTCAAACATTGGACTATCTAAAATTACTAAGAAGATTTTGATATTGTGGTAGAAATATGTTGTCTAGGGTGATGTAGTGTTAGTCTAAGCTGCACATGAATCCGCAAAATTATTTGAAGAGTTCTTAGTGCTATATTCCCAATGAATCATTATTTTCAAAACATGTCCTAGATTATGACCATTTTCATTAAAAAAATTACTCTAATTTCAAGCATTCATTTAAATTTAGATTATGTGATGATAAAAAAAATAAATTATGGACCTAATTCCTATGAATACATAATAATGTTATTTATATTCGTGAATTGATTGATTGAATATTGAAATCAAATAATAGAATACATGTAAAAGCCTCTTAAATGAGTGAATCAAAATGAAAAATATACAAGAGATTGCAAGTTAACTTGTAATTATGATAAGAATTAAATCAATCAAGTGAGTAATAGGTATCTATTGATTAGAAGGAGGTGACACCTAATTTCATTGATTAATAAGTAACGAGGAAATACTAAGAGTTGAACAAATGAGATCAAGGCTTATATATGTAATTAATTTAGGTTCCTTGGTGAGAAATATATTATCCTAATGTCACAATCTTCAAAATACCAATTCTTGAAAAATAAGAAGTTTCATCTTGTGGGTTTCTAAGAAAATGGAACATCTGAGAGGTAGGAAATTTAGGCCTTAGGAGTTTTATATTAGCCAAGAGGAGTGATGGGAGGGGTTCATAAGGGAGTTGGAGATGTATTCAGCAACAAACAGGGGAATAGCTATAGAAATGCTAGCAGAAATCTCAGAACTCTAACCCTAGTGAAAGATCAACATAAAAATAAAAATTGAGGGGTGAATAGGTTTGAAATGAGATTTGAAATAAACCCAAACATCATTCCAATCTTTCCAACATTCAGAAATGGTAGCACCTTCAATCCTCCTCTCCCAAACAAAGCTTGGTCGGATCACCATTGGGACATCTTTAGGAAAATAGGGATGTTATTCAAAACTAAGAGGAAGCAAAATGATATGGCGTCAAAGACAAAGAGATGGATTTCTCTAAGGGGTAATGAAAGAAGTAAGGTAAGACAATAATTTGCATCTTTGGAAGCCAATGCAAGATAAAATTAGAAAAATGGGAGATTTTTTTAGAGGACTAAACAAGTTGGAGCAAATGAGAGATTAGGTTTGCAAATCCTAAAAGTCAAAACAAGACAAATATGGAAACATAAGGGGATAAAGAGGGAGAGGTTAGCAAGGCCAAGGCCAACACAAAAGATAAGGGAGAAGAAAGTAAGAAGAAGGAAGCAATGCCAACAAATCACGCAGTTGGCAAAGCATCCATCAAATTTTCGGAGGAGTTTCTAGAAGTTTAGAAAATGAAGCTTCAACAGCAAGCCATAATTGGTAAGTTTTAAAATATCTCCATTTCATTAAAGGATTTAGAAAAATGGATGAATGAAAAATGGAATGATTTAGAAGAAGTTGATATTCTAGATTTTGAAAGTGGGTTTTTCATAGTGATATTCAAATCTAAAGATAGCAGAGACAAGATTTTTTGAAAAAATGTTTGGATTTGAAAACATTTGGGTTAGATATGAAAAGATAGATCCCAAACTTCAATAGAAAATATCATTGCAATAAATTCATTCCTGTCTAGATCCAACTAGATTATTTGTCATTAGGATACAAATACACATATATCTAGGAGGTCTTTGGAAATGAATTAGGAATCTTTCTTAAATAAGCCCTATGCAAGGAAACTTGAAGCCCTAGGATCTGTGTTATAATGGGCACTGAGAAAGAATTTCCTAAAACCCTCAAAATATGGTATCTAAATTTAGAGGATTGCTTATGATTATATTGATAGGGTTGAGGTTCCTCCAATCTCAACAATAGAATTCTTTGGGGCAACCCAAGCAAAGGAAGACCCATGCAGTATGCAGACTCATAAAATAATTAAGAACTCTAAGTTTGAGGAATTGTAGAGATGATTTAAATGAAACCCCGACACTTTATTCTTAGAAATATCATTATAGTAAACCTGAAGGGGAAGATAAATACTTATATAATAATTTATCATGTATTTTCGTTGGGCCCTATTTTAGAGATAGAGTCATTATTGTACTAGATTATAGGAAAGAAAAATCTTCGTGCTACTAGACATCAAACGTATGAAGAAAATAAATATCAAATTTATAAGGAACGTTGGATTAAGAATAAGCCATACATTGAGGGGACTGTGTATAGGGGCATATCCGAGAGTTTGAGATTGGATCAAATCACCATGATTAAAGAGAAGCACAATTTTAAAAGAATAGAATCCCAAGACTGCATATACTTAAAGAATATAGGAAGAAAGGATACTCTCGTGAACTTAGATGTTTCAAGGGGAGAAGGATGGTTCCCAATAGAGAAAATGGATAGATATCCGATGTAGAATAAAATATCAAACATAAGTAATCAAGAAATTACAAGTTTCATACTATAATGTTTGGAAGAGATCCATACCAAAATTATAGAGGAAATAGTGCTCGAAATCAAGTTTTGGAGGAGGGAATGATAGATACAATGAAGAATATTAGAGAAAAGGAGAAACAAAAAGATGTTGAAAAAGAAAATCTAAAGGAGTATGATGAGATATTAGAAGAAAAACTTATAGACATTATCAACTCATCCTCTAATAATAATAAAACTATAGAGGATGCAAAGAAAATTATTCAAGTAAGATTGGTAGATCTAATCAACAAGTTTCCAGCCAAATTAACTCCAGATTGTTGGAAGAAAAAGAAGCTGAAAGGAAAGGGGAGAAAATCCCTTTCTTAATTGATAAGTGAAGAAGGGGAGGAGTCATACAAAAATAAAATCACAACTTATTTTCATGTAGGGAAGGGGAAGTTCCTTCCCAATGAGAAATGACAATTATTTTATTGAGTGTTAGGGGCATGAATGCTCCTAACAAGTAGCATTTAATCAAATGTTGTAATTTTTCATTCAAAGAAGATGTAATCATTCATCAAGAGACAAAGTTAAATGCAGAAAAAATAGAAAAATAAAAAGATCAATAGACAAGTGGGAATCAAAATCAATAAAATCCACAAGTTCCTTGGGGGAATTGGAAATCCTATGGAACCCAAGCACATTTGTCTTTCAAAAGTTGGATGGTAGATTCAATTGGCTAGGAGGATTAGTGCACACTATGTATAGAAATATGAAGTTCTCTTTAATTAATGGTTATGGTCTGATAATGACAATGAAGAAAGTGGAAGTATGGGAAGAGATAAGTAGTCCTTTAAGATCTTGGACAGAAAATAATTTCATCATTGGTCGAGACTTCGATGCCATCCTCCATCTATCATAAAAAAAAGGGGGTATACAAAAATAATTTCAGCCACAGATTGACTTTAAAAACTAGGTGACAAAGGAAAATCTCATGGAGGTTGACTTGGAGAATGGAATGTTCATATGGAACAAAAGAAGACTTGGCTTTAGTCATATAGATGAAAATTGCATAGATTCGTATATAGAGGTGACTTTACTTCTTTTTCTTTTTATTTGAAGGCATCCATTTCTCTTGTATTAGGATCAAATCATTTGTAATGCCCAAAAAATCGAACAAAACACAAAAATCAAAAAATTTCTAACGTACAACAATAAGTCTAGGTTTACTAAACATTGCAGACTAAGTTTAGGAATTAATAATAAAATAAAAATAGAGGGGCATCATGACCATGTTTGACTTGGTCAACCTCCCTCTAGTTCACATTTCTCTTAAGTGAAATGTATTGCTAGAAGGAAATCCTATAAGGAGATGTTGACTAAGGTTGACTTAACAATTCCCCCTACACTAGTACATTTGAGGCCAATTTGTGACAGCTATGTGTCGCAAATGCGATGACTATGTGTCGCAATAGTGACACCCATTGACGTCGTAGTTTTTTAGTCACAAATTGCCACGTCTATGGGTAGTCATCGCAATTGCGACAACTAGCCATCGCAAAGTCGCCCCTTCACTCATTTTGGCCCTCCGTCGTATTGCGACTCCAGGGCGTCGCAATTGCGACGGCCCTCCGAAGCAATTGTGATGGGCGTGGCTGTCGCCCATACGGCCCTTATCCATTCTGGGCCTCCGCCGCATTGCGATGGCAGGGCATCGCAATTGCGACGGCCCTCCGAAGCAATTGCGACGGGCTCCCGTCGCATTGCTTCGGAGGGCCGTTGCAATTGCGGCGGGCTCCCAAGCAATTGCGATGGGAGCCCGTCGCAATTGCGACGGCCCTGGGTAAATTAAAAAAAGAAAATGATTGTATACATTGCTAATGAACCACATTAGTGCTTATTTCTTTCAACAAATGAGGACAGTCACTGTAAAGACAACATGATGATGCACACTAACTGTAAGGACAGTCACAAATGAGGACATCTCACAGTGACTGTCCCTTGTGTGATTGCCACTTGAATGTATTGCTATTCAGCCACATTAATGCTTTTCTTCTTCAACAAATGAGGATAGTCACTGTAAAGACAACATGATAATGTACACTTACTGTAAGTGTACATTATCATGTTGTCTTTACAGTGACTATCCTCATTTGTTGAAGAAGAAAAGCATTAATGTGGCTGAATAGCAATACATTCAAGTGGCAATCACACAAGGGACAGTCACTGTGAGATGTCCTCATTTGTGACTGTCCTTACAGTGAGTGTACATCATCATGTTGTCTTTACAGTGACTGTCCTCATTATCATGTTGTCTTTACAGTGAGTGTACATTATCATGTTGTCTTTATATAAGTGTACATTATCATGTTGTCTTTACAGTGACTATCCTCATTTGTTGAAGAAGAAAAGCATTAATGTGGTTGAATAGCAATACATTCAAGTGGCAATCACACAAGGGACAGTCACTGTGAGATGTCCTCATTTGTGACTGTCCTTACAGTGAGTGTACATCATCATGTTGTCTTTACAGTGACTGTCCTCATTATCATGTTGTCTTTACAGTGAGTGTACATTATCATGTTGTCTTTACAGTAAGTGTACATTATCATGTTGTCTTTACAGTGACTATCCTCGTTTGTTGAAGAAGAAAAGCATTAATGTGGCTGAATAGCAATACATTCAAGTGGTAATCACACAAGGGACAGTCACTGTGAGATGTCCTCATTTGTGACTGTCCTTACAGTGAGTGTACATTATCATGTTGTCTTTACAGTGAGTGTACATTATCATGTTGTCTTTATAGTGAGTGTACATTATCATGTTGTCTCAATCTATACATGAACAATAATACAAATATTGAATGCATTATATTCTGTCATTCTATACATGTACGACGATTCAAATATCGAGTGCATTATATTATCTCAGTTTATACATGAGCGATAAATTTCATTTGCAACTTGTATAGGAGGATCAGATGACACAGAAGATAAAGAATCTCAGGATGAGGTATGGGAGAAGGCTATATCAGAGGAAAAGCTAGGGCTTTGTTAGTGTCCCTTGTGACAGTAACAAAATTTGATGAAAATAATTTTTGTTTCACTCAACTTTGACATTCACAACTTCCTCTTTTATTATAATAAGAAAAAATACAGTGACTTTAGAGAAAATAATGAAACTAATACAATTGCAATACGGTGGTATTTAGAACAAACAGAGCTTCACAACCATCAAAGAAGAAAAAAGAACATGCATATATCAAGTACTCCTCAATCAGAGAGATAGAGAAGAATTCAAAACATACCCAGACTGAACATGGCCATACCAAGACCAGCATCAGACAATATTCTTATTGACTACTCTAGGATAGCTGGCATTTCAACTTTCCATCTGCAAAATAGATTATAAAAACATGAAAATATATCAGAGATGTTTGATATTGATACAAAACAACACAGATTCATTTCTTCGTACACCTGTATATCATAAAAATCCTTGCACACTTCGAAAAATTGTATTGCCTTTTACTTACTCAAAAGTAATTTGCATAAAGCAGTCATTTGATTAACATGGATCCTAATATTCACAAGTACATGGTCATGTGCTCCATCGTAGCATCTTATAGATTTAGATCTGTTCTTTGAAATAATTCAATGTTTTGTTTACAATCCACAAAAAAAATATTTTCCCTCATCTACTTAATCCTAAACAAAAGGCCATATAGCAATATAGATAGAACTATATAACAGAAACAATAAACAATGGTAACCTTAGCAGCAGCAAGAAATTGTTGCAAAAACTTTACCTTATCATACCCAGATTGTTGCTTTGCCTGGCGGAGGGAAATTTGATCAGTAAAATTGACACAGAGTATGCTGTCTCCATTGTCATGCTGGCTAACAAAACACCAACTTTAATGGGCATGTACGTACTGTCCCTTGTGTAATTGCCACTTGAATGCATTGCTATTGAACCACATTAATGCTTTTTTCCTTCAACAAATGAGGACAGTCACTGTAAAGACAACATGATAATGTACACTCACTATAAGGATAGTCACAAATGAGGAAATCTCAGAGTGATTATCCCTTGTGTAATTTCCGCTTGAATACATTGCTATTGAACCACATTAATGCTTTTTTCCTTCAACAAATGAGGACAGTCACTGTAAAGACAACATGATAATGTACACTCACTGTAAGGATAGTCACAAATGAGGACATCTCACAGTGACTGTCCCTTGTGTAATTGCCACTTGAATGTATTGCTATTCAGCCACATTAATGCTTTTCTTCTTCAACAAATGAGGATAGTCACTCTAAAGACAACATGATAATGTACACGGGCTGTAAGTGTACATTATCATGTTGTCTTTACAGTGACTGTCCTCCTTCAAGTGGCAATTACACAAGGGACAGTCACTGTAAAGACAACATGATAATGTAGAGAAATGTTGTCATTTGTATTTTCAACAGCACCGAGAGAGATTCCCTCCGCGAAATCACAGCTACAATTTTTGAGTACGTTGGGTTTATTTTTCTTTTGTCATTATTATGTAATCTGGTATTCAGCTATTACAGAGCTAAAATACCCAGAAATGAGGACATATCTGTGTTGAATTTATTGTTAGTGGCTTTGGTTATTTAGAATTTTAATTTTATTTGTTCATCTTTCAAGCACAAACGTTTTTTGGACCGTAATGTCTTCATTGTTTCGGGTATGCAATGAAACAGCCCTAACTTGCGACTACCTTCACGGTACTTGTGTACATTATCATGTTGTATTTACTGTCACTGTCCTCATTCAAGTGGCAATTACACAAGGGACAGTCACTGTGAGATGTCCTCATTTGTGACAAGGACAGTCACACATGATGACATCTCATAGTGACTGTCCCTTGTGTAATTGCCACTTGAATGTATTGTTATTCAACCACATTTATGGGCCCGTTTGGACCACGGCACACAGTAGCATCTACAGAGAAGAATATCCCAGGTGTAACAAGTTGTAAGAATATACCAACAGTTCTAAGAAGTTCCCTAGCACATAGTAGCATCTACACAGAAGAATATACAACATGAGGGCAGCCACTGTAAAGACTACATGATAATGTACACTCATTGTATGTGTACATTATCATGTTGTCTTTACAGTGACTGTCCTCATTCAAGTGGCAATTACACAAGGGACAGTCACTGTGAGATGTCCTCATTTGTGACAAGGACAGTCACACATGACGACATCTCACAGTGACTGTGATGCAGGGGCATCCCTCATGCAAACCAAAAACCATGTGATTGAAGAAAGACACCATGAAGCCAAGAAGTCATCCCATCCTATTGAAACAAGCACCTACTTTCCTAAGGTTACATCATATCACCATGGAGCCTTGTGTTGAAGGATTGATAGACTAAATGTTTTAAGATGTTTTCAATGGTTTAGTATTTAAGTTTTCTTGTTTGTAATAATGGTTACAGGATTGATTAACATCTCCTTGTAACCCATCCACATGTTTGGACTATGACCCCTTGGTATTGTTATAAGCCTTGGGTATCAATTAGTCTTTGGATGTAATTTGATTGCTAGGTGTCTGTTAGGTGTTTTAGGAGTTTTGGAAGATTAATAAAGGTCTAAAACTATTCAAAACACATTTTAGCCTTTCTCGGCAAGAATGTTTGCAAAATTGTTAACAATATGTAATGCAACTTTTAAAAGTTGCTTCAAAAGTTGTTATTTTTTGTATTGAACAGACATAACCATCTAGATGGTTAAGAAACTATCCACAGAGCCTTTTTAGGCTTCCAATGGTCGAAGGAATGGCAGAGGAGACTTGGAGAACCATTTTGCTTTCAAAATTTAATAAATAACCCTGTTTTAGAGCATTTCCTGTGCAAAACCTAACTCTGTACGGATGTACGGATGATGGTTGTATGATCAAACTGGCTTGGAAATTGTATTAGAGATATTAGATACTCTAAGAGTTGGTTTGGAGGATTTAACTTGTTTTAAATCAAAGTTATTGTATTTTCTCTGAACTTTGTCTGCAAACCCTTGTTTTCAGGGTATTGACTGCTCTTATGGCCATAACCTGAGTTTTAACTGTTGAAAATTCTTTATTCTCAGCAAGATGAAGGTTAGACATGTATATTTTCATATTCCAAAGGCTTTAGAATAGGATGTTAAGTCTGTGCATGGTGAAGGCGAGCCCTAGTTCAAAGACTCTATTGTTTTTTACTAGGATTTGATGAGAAATGAAGGATCAGAGTCTAGAAGTGTGTGAAGGACCCTGATCTTGGTTTTTGTGAATGTCTAAGGTATGAACAACAATCTAAAACTTTGATTCTAATTCCAGGAGCCCATTCTTCAACACTTGTCTTGAGACCCAAGCCTGATTGCATGCATTAGGTCTGCGGACTTGACAAGAGAAGAGGAGTGCAGGAGTGGAGTTGGGGTCTGAGGTTTGGAGGTCTGAAAGAACATCAAAAAGGGTGTCTAGAAATCACATAATGTCATTTAGTCTTTTGGCAATCTGCAGAGTTAATGGGGCAGAGCAGGTTTCATAGACCTAGCTACTAGAGCCACTAGGTCATTTTGCTATTCTGATGCCTTGGGCTATTAGGACCAAAAATAATACATGTTTCTGGTTATTTAAGTGATATCTAAGTGGTTACTAAGTTTTTTTGAAGGGGGTAAGGTCTGGAACCTTAAGAACACCATTTGATCAAATTCAGAGCACTTGTCCCTAAAGAGAAAACTGAACTTGATTGGGTTTGAGTACATAAGTTGTTGTGTGATCTTTGAAACCTTTAAATTCATTACCTTGCAGAGTTCAAACATTCACCTATAAGAATCAGAGTCTAATTGTTTGGATTGATTCATTTTTGGTGTCTTGAAGTGGGTTGGGTAATGATCCATGTTTCTTTGCTGACCACTCTGCATCAGACTGTCCCTTGTGTAATTGCCACTTGAATGTATTGCTATTCAACCACATTTATGGGCCCATTTGGACCACGGCACACAGTAGCATCTACAAAGAAGAATATCCCAGGTGTAACCTGGTTGTAAGAATATACCAACAGTTCTAAGAAGTTCCCTAGCACATAGTAGCATCTACAGAGAAGAATATGGGTCAACGAGGTTGACTTCAAAGCCATGCAATCTAATGGTAATAGTAATATCATAATTTGACATACTATCAGAAATACTTCCTAAATAGACTATTCAATCTTATAAGAGATGGATTCATGAGAACTATTATTTATGAAATATGAGTCAATGACTTTAATTAAAAAAATTACACAATCTAATTCTTGTAAAAATATCAAAATTTGACACATTGAAAATACCTTCCAAAAGTATCCTTAATTGATTAATATGAATCACTACTCATGAAATATAATTTTATAAACCTAATCTAAAAACTACACAATAAAAATCTTAATAGCAATATTGTAAGAAACTATTCCCAAAAGCAAGCCTAACAAAATTTGATGAAAATAATTTTTGTTTCACTCAACTTTGACATTCACAACTTCCTCTTTTATTATAATAAGAAAAAAAATGTCTTTTTAGATATACCTCATGAACCATACTCTAATAATCTATCATTTTTCTTCTCAAAAACATATTTGCAGAGCCTGCTTCTTTTACTTGTTTGTACTTTTATCTCTCTGATGGAAAGGGTTCCTTCAGGACACATTTTTCCAAGTTCACTGCTTGAGATATTTGAGGAGGGTTCCCCTGCTTGAGTATCCATCCAACCCATATTCGAGTAGTTCTACAATTGTACAGTCTAAATTAATAATACTGACAATTGAATGACGAATGATGATATATAGAATTGATAAAAACTAATCCTAAAAACACTAAAACGTTATTAATATATTTATATTTCATAAATAAAATTGATATAAAAGATCTGGAAAGATACATTAAAAAATAGAAAAATAGTAATTTATAATAGAAGGAAACTTAAATTGCTATTTTAAAAAAAAAAACAAGATTCTTAAATCTTATCATTTTGTTTCATTATCATCCATAAGTACACACCTCTAGCATAATAATTATATTTTACCACCCATAAAATGAAAAAAAGATTTTCACAAGAGAAATTGAAGCTAGATTATAAAAATGAACCATCTTATTGGAAATTGGAACTGTTATCATACCCAAAAGGACTACAAAATTTCACCTTATCATACCCAGATTGTTGCTTTGCCTGGCAGGGGGTTGCATCTGCATTTGTTGAGAGCAAGCCCTAGATCAAAAACTACCATGTTTTTGCCTGGGAAGATGGTAATCAGATTAAAATCAGGAGCTTGCATCGTATTGAGGACTTGAAAACTTGTGCATTCTTGTTTATCTGGATCAGGAGAACACTCCAAAACTCTAATCTTGGTTTCATACACCCATTTTCAATGCTTTGTTTTGGAACCCACACCTAAAAGCATGCATTAGGTCTGCGGACTCAATGAAGACATTGATATGCTGGAGTGGAGTCAGGGTCTGGGAGTTGGTGGTCTGTTAGAAATCCCAAAAGGGTACTCAGAAAACATATAACTTCTTAGAGTCCTTTGGCAAGTTGCAGAGTTATGGTTGCAGAGCAGGTTTGGGAGACCTACCAGGGTCACTAGGTCAGTTTGTTATTTTGATGTCTTGGGTTGTTTAGATCACAACCAATGCATGATTCTTGTTATTTAGATGATATCTAAGGGGTTTCTAAGTTTTTCTGTAGGAAGTAAGATCTAGAACCTTAAAAGTCTCTTTTGATAGAAAATCAGGGAACTTGTCCCTAAAAGGAAATTTGTTATTGAATGGGATTGAGTCCATAAGTTGTTGTGTGATCCTTGAAACCTTCAAATTCATTACTTTGCAGAGTTTAAACATTAACCTATAGAAATCAGAGCCTAATTGATTGGTTGAGTCATTTTGGTGTCTTGAAGTGGGTTGGGACATAGATCCAAGTTTCTTGCTGACTACTCAGCATCACTATTGAACCACATTAATGCTTTTTTCCTTCAACAAATGAGGATAGTCACTGTAAAGAAAACATGATAATGTACACTCACTATAAGGATAGTCACAAATGAGGAAATCTCAGAGTGATTATCCCTTGTGTAATTGCCGCTTGAATACATTGCTATTGAACCACATTAATGCTTTTTTCCTTCAAGTGGCAATTACACAAGGGACAGTCACTGTGAGATGTCCTCATTTGTGACAAGGACAGTCACACATGAGGACATCTCACAGTGACTGTCCCTTGTGTAATTGCCACTTGAATGTATTGCTATTCAACCACATTTATGGGCCTGTTTGGACCATGGCACACAGTAGCATCTACAGAGAAGAATATCCCAGGTGTAACAAGTTGTAAGAATATACCAACAGTTCTAAGAAGTTCCCTAGCACATAATAGCATGTACACAGAAGAATATACAACATGAGGGCAGCCACTGTAAAGACAACATGATAATGTAAACTCATTGTATGTGTACATTATCATGTTGTCTTTATAGTGACTGTCCTCATTCAAGTGGCAATTACAGAAGGGACAGTCATTGTGAGATGTCCTCATTTGCGACAAGGACAGTCACACATGAGGACATCTCACAGTGATTGTCCCTTGTGTAATTGCCACTTGAATGTATTGCTATTGAACCACATTAATGCTTTTCTTCTTCAACAAATGAGGACAGTCACTCTAAAGACAACATGATAATGTACACTCACTGTAAGGACAGTCACAAATGAGGACATCTCACAGTGACTGTCCCTTGTGTGATTGCCACTTGAATGTATTGCTATTGAACCACATTAATGCTTTTCTTCTTCAACAAATGAGGATAGTCACTCTAAAGACAACATGATAATGTACACTCACTGTAAGTGTACATTATCATGTTGTCTTTATAGTGACTGTCCTCCTTCAAGTGGCAATTACACAAGGGATTTGTGATTTCATTTGTGTTTTCAACAGCGTCGTAACCCTCCACGAAATCACATCGGGATATAAGGGCAAAAAAAACAAGAACGTTGTCATTTGTATTTTCAACAGCGGCTTTGGTTATTTAGAAGTTTAATTTTATTTGTTCATCTTTCAAGCACAAACATTTTGTGGACCGTAACGTCTTCATTGTTTTGGGTATGCAATGAAACAGCCCTAACTTGCGACTACCTTCAGAGTACTGCAAAATCGAAGAGGGAAAAGCAAGTTAGGATGGAAATAAACAAACTTAAAACTCAGACTTAAGAAAGCTGAAGGCAATGCTTCAAAAGGCCGATGCCCTAAACATGGGAAAACACAATACCACCATTAAACGATGCCCTAGTCACTGTATCAATGCTGCCAGCTCCGTACCAGTATGCTGACTGCTCACTTTCATCCTGTGATAAAGGTAAATTCATTAATCATACTTGAAATGGCAGCATACGAACTAAAGCTGATGAACATTTATAAACTAAAAGTTTAAAACTACAGATTACAAATGTAGTAGTTTCATACAAAAAGAACTTGATGTCTGAAATTTTCCATTAGAAGTATCCAAAGGAATACCACAGTACCGTTGAACTTGGAGAATCAGAGATGATCTACACAACAAGGTTCAACAGCTGTAAGGACTGTTACACCATCTTTAGCATTTGAATACATTTTCTCCTTGGCTTCTGGTGGATCCTCAAAGACCCCCAATGACGTTTTCCCTACAATTATCAATTGTCTGTTAGTATGAGATATTAATAAATAAGCATTAATCACAATATTAGGCAAACACTGTTCTTGATGTCTGAATCTAAATCACATAAAGCTCTAATAAAGCAGTTCTCAGTTTCACATTAAACCAAGTTTCAATTTCAAATGGTTATAATAATTTTTGCAAGTTATAAGTAGCTGGTTACAGTATATGACATAAAAAGAAAAAAAATCATTTCTATTCTTTTCTTCTTTTTCTCTTTCAACGAAGCTTTTGCACCACACAAATGCATAACAAGAATTTCTCAGGAGGTTTCAAGACCATTGCATACCAAACTTCTTCTCTGTAGATGCTACTATGTGTCGTGGTCCAAACGGGCCCATAAATGTGGTTGAATAACAATACATTCAAGTGGAAATTACACAAGGGACAGTCACTGTGAGATGTCCTCATGTGTGACTGTCCTTGTCACAAATGAGGACATCTCATAGTGATTGTCCCTTGTGTAATTGCCACTTGAATGAGGACAGTCACTGTAAAGACAACATGATAATGTACACATACCCTGAAACTAAGGGTTTTGCAGAGCAGAGACAAATAGTATTAACCAACTCCTCAATGCAAAGACTTGAAAGGACCAAATAAAGTTCAAAACATGCAACAAGGTCTCCTGCAACTTCTGGACCAAATTGACTCCCTTCAAACCATCCGTACGCCGTACTGTTGCATTGAAAGCACAGAAAATAGCACAGAAACAGGTGTTCTTTATTGATTTTTTGAAATCAAAGATTACAATAGGATCTCTCAGATTTCCTCTAATATCAATAAGCCTAAATAGGCTCTGCAATTGCATTGGCTTAAACATTTAGTTGGTTATAGCCATTTACCAGTCTTAAAACTAAAATTGCTAAGCAACTTAAAAGTTGCATTACATTTTTGTAAACAAT
This sequence comes from Chamaecyparis obtusa, assembly GCA_027943335.1. NCBI lineage: Eukaryota > Viridiplantae > Streptophyta > Pinopsida > Cupressales > Cupressaceae > Chamaecyparis > Chamaecyparis obtusa. Next base: position 140,744 of record BSBK01000517.1, on the reverse strand, counting down.
CCTCTTGCCGAGAAAGACTAGAAGATTGTGTTGAATGTTTTAAAGACCTTTATGAACCTTTAGACTCCTAAACACACACCTAAGACACCAAACAAATACCTAACATGTAGATTTCATCCTAGGACCAAATGATGCCCTCGGTTTATAAAGCACTAAGGGGTCTTGCACACATATTGTGATTGAATCTAAAATAGCGGTTGATATCTTAAGTAACCTCCATTACTTAGTTTAATTGTAAGTATCTGATAGAGTAAGTCTGAGAAGTGGCAATTACACAAGGGACAATCACTGTGAGATGTCCTCATGTGTGACTGTCCTTGTCACAAATGAGGACATCTCAAAATGACTGTCCCTTGTGTAATTCAAGCGGCAATTACACAAGGGACAGTCACTGTGAGATGTCCTCATTTGTGACTGTCCTTACAGTGAGTGTATATTATCATGTTGTCTTCAGAGTGACTGTCCTCATTTGTTGAAGAAGAAAAGCATTAATGTGGTTCAATAGCAATACATTCAAGTGGCAATTACACAAGGGACAATCACTGTGAGATGTCCTCATGTGTGACTGTCCTTGTCACAAATGAGGACATCTCACAATGACTATCCCTTGTGTAATTCAAGCGACAATTACACAAGGGACAGTCACTATGAGATGTCCTCATTTGTGACTGTCCTTACAGTGAGTGTACATTATCATGTTGTCTTCAGAGTGACTGTCCTCATTTGTTGAAGAAGAAAAGCATTAATGTGGTTCAATAGCAATACATTCAAGTGGCAATTACACAAGGGACAATCACTGTGAGATGTCCTAATGTGTGACTATCCTTGTCACAAATGGGGACATCTCACAATCAATGTCCCTTGTGTAACTCAAGCGGCAATTACACAAGGGACACTCACTGTGAGATGTCCCCATTTGTGACTGTCCTTACAGTGAGTGTACATTATCATGTTGTCTTTAGAGTGATCAAGTGGCAATTACACAAGGGAGAATCACTGTGAGATGTCCTCATGTGTGACTGTCCTTGTCACAAATGAGGACATCTCACAGTGACTGTCCCTTGTGTAATTTCCACTAGAATGCATTGCTATTGAACCACATTAATGCTTTTTTCCTTCAACAAATGAGGACAGTCACTCTAATAAACCTTGGGTATCGATTGGTCCCTTGGATGAAATTTTGTTATCTAGGTCTCTTTAGGTGTTTTAAGAGTGTTTGAAAGTCTAAAACATCAAATAAGGTCTTTTAGTCTTCCAAAACAGACTTTTTGTCTTACCCGGCAAAAGTTGTTTTAAAGTTGTAATGCAACTTTTAAAGTTGCTAAGCAATTTTGAGTTTGAATTGGTTAAACGGCTACAACCATAAAAATGGTTAAGCCAACAGTGGGGAGAGCCTATTTAGGCTTCCAAATGACTAAGGAAATCGAAGAGATCCTCATTGTATTGAAATTGCTTTCAAATCAATAAAACTACCTGTTTCAGAGCAATTTTCTGTGCAAATCACGGTGACAGTACGGTGTACGGATGTGAAGGGGTGATCAAAACCTGTCTGAAAGTTGGAGCATCTCCATTTTATGCTTTTAGAATTGGTTTGATAACTTCGAGTCATTTTATATCAGAGTTATTCAATTTTCTTGTCCGCTGGTCTAAGAAACCCTTATTTTCAGGGTTTAGCCATTCAAATGGCCCTAACTTGAATTTTGACCGTTGGAAATTCTTCTTCCTCGGTACAATGCAAGTTAGGGAGGTCCTTTTTCATATTCCAAAAGCTTTGAACCAGGAGGTTGAGGTTACACCATTTGGGAGCAAGCCCTAGGTCAAAAGCTTCTATGTTTTTGACTAGGAAAATGATATATAGTGAAAAATCAGAAGGTTGCGGTGTGTGAAGGACCTTAAAACTTGGTTTTTGTGTGGGTAGAAAATGAGGGAAAGGGGGAAAAATAACAACTAGGTTTTAGGCCCAGATACTCTACCATTGATCATCACATTATTTTGTAGGGACTTGATTGAAAAAATCTTGGACAGTCAAGGTGCATAAGATGCTTATTGTTTTGTGGACTTAAAGAAAGCATTCAACGTGGTACCCAGAGATAAACTATGGAATAGAATAAAATAATCAATCATCTAAGATTTATATAGAGAAGTTGTGCATGTATTTTATGATAAGGTTAGAGCTAAAATGATAACAAGAAAGAATATGTCTAAGTATTTTGGTGGTGACATTAGATTCAAATAGTTATTCCCCCTATATCATATACATTTATAAGTTAGAGGCATGATTAATGAAGATAGATGGGAAAGTTATTCAATTGGAAAACTATGGGGTGAAGGTTCTTTTATATGTTGTTGATCTTATCTTTTTTTTTTTTTAAAAGACCATGCATTGAGAGAGCACTTGAAGGCCTTGGAACACTTTTTGTCAGAAGGTTAGAATGCAAGTCCATATAACCAAGACTAAAATAATGGTTGTATTATTAAATAGAAAAGATAAAAATATAACCATTCTTTTTTAAGGTAGCTTGCTAGAAATAATGAAAGAATACAAATGTATTAGGATTATTTTCATTGTAAGCTCAGTTAGAAGAGAAAGACAATAAAGGGAATGCATTAAGGTTAAACGACCTCACACCTTCTTCAAAATGGGTGTATGTATTAGGATTATTTTCATTGTAAGCTCAGTTAGAAGAGAAAGACAATAAAGGGAATGCATTAAGGTTAAACGACCTCACACCTTCTTCAAAATGGGTGTAGGAGAGCCAAACTTTGGGATTAAAAAATGAGAAAAACCATATTGGTCTACTACCCATGTTGGTTGTCCTTTATGGTTGTCAAGTGTTGGGAAAAAATATGAGAAATTGAACAATTGGAGATAACTAGAAAGATTAAAAAAAAATATAGTAAAAAGAAATCTTATAATCAAATTTATAGTTTCTCATGAAATTCTTTTAGCTACAGTAGACACTTTTCCTTTACAAACATTAGTGATAACCCAAATGTAAGCTATTAAAAAAGGTTGAAACCATTAATGACAATCATTGGCTCAATTTGGTTTTTAAGTATTCTATAAACCATAGGAAGAAAATCTAGATGAAGCGTAATGAAAAATGTAAGAATGGGTGGGGCATCAAATTACAAGAATGGCATAACAACTATAAATAAATTAAAAATTATGTGATTGAAAAATTCAAAATTGTCATGCAAGCACAAAAGATTAGGTAGATAAATTATACATCAAATAGTTCAATTCAGCTATAGAACATGGTGAAAAAATATATAGAAGATTTTTTCCATTGGTAATATATGATTTTATATTAATAAACAAAGATAAAATACATTTCAAGTTTGTTTTTAGTAAAAAAAGATAGAAAGAAAACTAATAAAAAATCCTACCACCAAAATTTATTTTAACTTGGTAAATTGTCACGTGGGTACTAATTACACTCAAGCTTACTTAGGGATCACATAGGAGTAGTTCGAAATTTTTCACTTTATGTGGTGTTATCATGTTATCACATTCCACTTTATGTCTTGACTCCACCTTTGTCGCACATACTTTATTACACATTGGAGGATCATTAACCTTTGGTGGACATGTGATTCCATCTTAGTTGGGTGATAAGTTATCTATTGATTATCTATTGTCATTGTCTCATTCACTCCTTTGTACTAACCTTGGCTATATAACTAAGGGGTCTCCTATGTAATGACTATTCATTCTAATTCAAGTTGGTTCCAATTAAATCAATCTGTTATATTTGCATTATTGATAGGCATATACACCTAGGGTGAGGAGAACAACCTAAAACTTAGTGTTTGATCCCAGGTACCCATTCCTCATACTTTGTTTGGAAACCCAATCCTAAACCGCATGCATTAGGCCTGTGGACCTAACAAAGGAAGTGGACTGTTGGAGTGGAGTCAGAAACTGAGATTTGGAGGTTTCATGGTGGAACTGGGGTTTGCTTGGCCTAATTTAACTTCTTGACAATTTGAGTATTGTTTTATGGCTCGATCAGAGTTTGAATAATGAGACTGAATGCTAGGATCAACTCTCTGTTCTATATGTTGTTTCTCTTCGTATCGATGTAAAATGTGGCATCGGATTTTGGTGTATATTGTAGCATCTTGTTAGGGGTGGTTGTAGATTATGGTGTTGTAGTGACATTGTAAATAATTACACCCTAGTTGAAACGGTTTGGGCTGTAAATTGGTTTTGTTTGCAATGAAGGGTGAAGACAAGCATTTGTGTCAGCTTGGCATAAATTTTTTGGAGAGAGCTCAAATGAAACGAAAACAAGGAAATAAATATGGTTTCCTATCCTAAGGAAGGAGATTATCTAAGTGGGTACGGAAGAATAGGATTAACTGTGGCAAGAAAGATAGAAGCATGAAATGTAGTTGTCTGTATAAGTGCTGTTCGGGCAAGGCAACATTGCATAACTATGAGAATTTTTGTAAGAGTTCAGTTCCCACGAGGGTGATGTATTTTTGGAATGGCTCATGGAATGATTTTTCTGTCCAAGTTTTGGATTCACTTAGAGATGAGTTTTTGGCTGGCATGCCCACTGTAGAGTTGGCAATAGATGGCTCTACATATCTTGTTGATTTTTTGCGAATGCTACAAATAGATTTGAGGGCCGGCTGTCAAAGGTCCATTGCTTGGATTGATGAGAATGGTTCATGCTTTTTCCCCAAAGTTATCATTGAGGGTAATGCCGATGAAGAAGTTGCCTCTAAAGTTGAGGTCGAGATTGAAATTCGAATAAGTCCAATCGAGGCCTCAAATGCTGAGAATTGTGATAGAGTTGCTGCTAGTATGGAGGTTTCCAAAACTGAGCAAGTTTGTATTCCTAGTAATTTGAAGCCTATGGCTGATGTGGTATCCATGAATGTTCCTAAATTAGATGAATTGATCAAGAAATATTCAACCGAGGGCCCCACTGGCACAAATGAATTGTATAGAGATTTAAGAGATTCAAACTTGTTTAAGGATACAAAGCCACAGCCTGTAACCGAGTTACCTATAAAGACTTTCCAAGCAAAGCAGTTGCTTCATAAAACATCAGCTAAGGTTCGAACAGGTACAGATGCAACTCAGTTGGAGAATGGTCAGATATTGCGTGATGAGGTTAGGGATGGTGTCATTAATCACAATTTGCTTTCTGAATCCCAACAATGTTCTAGTTTTGTGGCTCGTGAATTTGAACAGCTGGGGGACAAATTGATCAAATTAGTGGATTGCGATACAGAGTATGTAGTTGTGAAAAATTGTTTCCTTACTGGCCTAAATAAAATTGGACTTGCAACCAATGTTACTGGTATTTATCAAAATTCACAAACAGATAGGTTGGGATAGGCTCGGCTGCAGGTTTTCAACAAACAGGTTGAGATAACAAGAAATTCTCGTGGTAATGCAAATGTTAAATATGCATGGCATGGAGCATCCGATACAAGCATATCATCAATTATACTACATGGTTTTAGCAATAACAGATTAATGAATGGTGGTCTGGCATATGGTGTTGGTGTTTATCTTGCTCCAGAAGATTGCTCGTACTTGAGGTAGGAAAGATTATATTCAAAGATAATCTACAAATAGATTTGAGGGCCGGTTGTCAAAGGTCCCATTATGATATTGTACACAAGTACCGTGAAGGTAGTCGCAAGTTAGGGCTATTTCATTGCATACCCGAAACAATGAAGACATTATGGTCCACAAAACATTTGTGCTTGAAAGACGAACAAATAAAATTAAACTTCTAAATAACCAAAGCCGCTAACAATAAATTCAACATAGATATGTCCTCATTTCTGGGTATTTTAGCTCTCTAACAGCTGAATACCAGATTACATAATAATGATAAAACAAAAATAAACCCAACGTACTCACAAATTGTAGCTGTGATTTCGCGGAGGGTTACGGTGCTGTTGAAAACACAAATGACAACGTTCTTGTTTTTTTTGTCCTTATATCCCGATGTGATTTCGCGGAGGGTTACGAACAAATAAAATTAAGCTTCTAAATAACCAAAGCCGTAACCCTCCGCGAAATCACAACTACAAATAAAATGAAAACACAAATGACAACATTGCAAGTTAGGGCTGTTTCATTGCATACCCGAAACAATGAAGACGTTATGGTCCACAAAATGTTTGTGCTTGAAAGACGAACAAATAAAATTAAACTTCTAAATAACCAAAGCCGCTAACAATAAATTCAACATAGATATGTCCTCATTTCTGGGTATTTTAGCTCTCTAACAGCTGAATACTAGATTACATAATAATGACAAAAGAAAAATAAACCCAACGTACTCAGAAATTGTAGCTGTGATTTCGCGGAGGGAATCTCTCTCGGCGCTGTTGAAAACACAAATGACAACCTTCTTGTTTTTTTTGCCCTTATATCCCGATGTGATTTTGCGGAGGGTTATGGCGCTATTGAAAACACAAATGACAACGTTGCAAGTTAGGGCTGTTTCACTGCATACTCGAAACAATGAAGACGTTATGGTCCACAAAATGTTTATGCTTGAAAGATGAAGAAATAAAATTAAACTTCTAAATAACCAAAGCCGCTAACAATAAATTCAACACAGATATGTCCTCATTTCTGGGTATTTTAGCTCTCTAACAGCTGAATACCATATTACATAATAATGATAAAACAAAAATAAACCCAACGTACTCACAAATTGTAGCTGTGATTTCGCATGCAGAGGGTTACGGCGCTATTGAAAACACAAATGACAACGTTCTTGTTTTTTCTGTCCTTATATCCGGATGTGATTTTGCGTAGGGTTACGGTGCTGTTGAAAACACAAATGACAACGTGCCCTTATATCCCGATGTGATTTTGCGGAGGGTTACGACGCTGTTGACAACACAAATGATGACAAGGCTCTTGTTTTTTTTGCGCTTATATCCCGACAACATCGCAATTGCAACAATTCCAAATGTATTGCCGTCGCAATTGCGACGGTGTCGGGCTATATTTGAAAAAAAAAGCCAAAACCTAATGACATTTGCCTGCCGTTGCAATTTCACCCCAAATGTATTAGTGCTAGAAGATATCAGAAAAACTAGGTTCTAATGAGGCGTCCAAAATGGCCTACCTCAAAATTCATGCCAGGGTGTGAGATCTCTAAGCAAGACTTCATTGAACAAAAAGGTATTATCAAAGGATTATGTTTAACACGACATGATAAAAGGGTAAGTGCACAAAGATGGGGGACCAAAAAGGGGGTATAAGATGCCACTTTTTCCTGAAATCAGCAAACTCTGAACTTCAACAAGAAATTGAAGATAGTTAGACTCAAAATTTTAAGATGCGACAAAAACAAGAGTTGTAATACTCTGAATCTAGTTCCTAAACTACTAACTTATTTTGAAAATGGTGTAGATTAAGACCCTCAAAAAGGGAGAGCACAAAAAGTTGTCCTATTTTTTGTCAAAAAACATAACATAGCATCTGGTGTGCTCCCCCTAAAATGTTAACTTTTTTTTTGAATTTTTTTAATCGCTCTGGTGAGAAGTTAGCTAACATCACATAGTTTATCCCAAAATTTTTTGGTAATTTTTTTATGAATGTATAATTTTTGATGAATTTACGAAGTGCACACATCCTGAAAACATGAAATTTTTGTGTGCTCCCCCTAGAAATCATTTAAAACTAATCAAAAATCAAATTTTCTTTTTTTTTGAAGTGTGTAGAATGGAGTCTAGTTTCTAAAAATGTAACTTGTTGCAAAATTTGATGAACAAGCCAAAATCTATGCCCAAAATACCGCATGTTGGTTTTTTACAAAAAAATGGACATATACACAAAATAAATTAGAGTTGGAAAACTTAACATAATTAGAATTCAAAACAAATTATATGCTTAGATAGCTAATAGAGAGATCTGCAATATCACGTTGTCTGATTTTTACGTTCTTGAGCCATGAGTAAACCTGATGAGGAGTAGACAAAAAAAGATGTCATTTTTTTGTATGTCTGCTAGAAAACACGTCTCAAGCCCATTTCAATCGTCCAAGCCTTTGGGTTGGATCTCCAAGGCAAATCCAAGCCTTAGGATTGGTAAATTCCAATGCCTTACAAATTGCACACGCCCTATAGGGTGAGCACCCTATGAAATTCATAGATTTCAATAGTGCGCTCGCCCGATAGGGCGTGTGCCCTATTTAAGACAGATTTAAATAGTGATGAGAAATAGTCACAGAGAGAGAGAGAGAGAGACTCTCT